>CASCJZ010000245.1:0-21899 GCA_949152475.1 Terebella lapidaria
CACAGTGACATCTAATAAACTATAGTTGTCTGAGATTCACATAACAGCGTGAACTTTTAAATTTCAGTAAATTCACACAATAAAGTCAATCTGTCAATATAATATGAAATGATGCAATAATCAACTAAGATGCAAATCGATACAAACATATTTTACACAGTCGTCAACTTCAGTCCATGTCTACTGTCTTCTTTTCTGCAACGGTTCAAGTTCTACATTATTCTTCTACATTGAACACAAATGAGTACGGTTATTGTTCCATTTTTCCTGCATGAAATCGTAACATATCGTAAGTTGTAGATGTGTTGCATAGCATTGAGTAAGTATCCCTGAAGAATCACAGCATGACAGTGTGATCGCGTGCTACATACAGTAACTATGAACTAACGTGGATGTTGCAGTCACTGCGGAGATATTCGGGTCCAATTTATATCATTATATACCAACGATTGATGCTTATGTCAGTAGTATTGTTTGTCTTTTTTTCATATCCACAATGCGAAATACATCCTATATATCTATCCTACAATCCTATATATTTTTCTGTTATCGAAAGCTTATTTATCTGTGAGGATGGCATAACGTAAATGGCCGTTTGACTTGTGATTTATTGCTTATGTACTTGTCTCAATTAATATAGTCCATGTGGTTTGTTTCGGATGTCAAAAATGTTTTTACAAGTTGTTAGGCAGTTGTATACTAATTTTGTCAGATGTACAGTAGAAACAACTATATTCCATACACTCCTGAAGACGCCAGTTTGCTTTTCGGGAATCTATTTGGTCGGGATTTGTTTCTGTTTCAAAGTTGTATTTTACGTTTGCTTTGGCATAATCAGAATCTGTTCGTATCGGTGGTAATGGGTTGCTACTTACATTCATACCCCTGAGCTAGTCACTGCTGGTGGACGTTAAATCTGTCCCCGAGGATACGATCAACTCAGTAGCCTTTTGGCTTGTTATTGGGTATTTATGTTCTAGTCATAATCTATTACTTGGAAAATTTGTGATTGGGTACTTATGTTCTAGTCATTGTGATTGGGTACTTATGTTCTAGTCATAAACTATTAATTGGAAAAATACCCAATTTTCCTTCATAATGGGAGTTTTGCGGAGTGAACTCCTAGAACACTTCAAGATAGAGCCAAGTATTGGCACATTCAAATGGCAAATCTTATTTTGCGGTCTGAATGGTTACCTTGAATTTGACCTTCAATGACCTAGGAAGGTAAAAACGATTTTTTCTTTTATAACAAACCGATAGTTTTTGTGTTTGGCAGTTTCTCAAAATCTGTTCAGACGATTCTCTTAACATCAAGCATAAAATTCTCCTTATGTACCTTTGTGATTTGTATAAGTTGCCTTTGAATCGACGGTCTGTGTGGGTCTAATGTATAATCTGAAACCACTTTTGGAGAGTCATATAGATGCCGGAGTTTGTTACCTAGCCTACTGACACCACAATAACTGCAATTCTAATTTGAGTGCATAAAACACATGGGTTGATTACAACTTCAGTTGTTTGCTTTAGCTTGGTGTGTTCTAGTATGTCCCTGTGAATAAGTACAAACGCACAGCATAATCTGCAATATGCTCCACCCTCGAAATCGTCAGCGCCGAACGATGTCAAAACGGTGTTGGTGCATTGTGATTAATGGGCAGGATGAACACATCACCCAGTATTAAATGTGCCTAGTAATATATCACTTCCCTTGATTTATCGGTATAGTGGCTATTCACTCTATCTCTAGAGCTGTGTGGCCAATTCATTTGCCCAAGAATATGCAGTTCATCATCGTCACCTCCCTTTTCTGATGCTGAATGATGTATATGGTCCGAAGGGGATAAATGCCATAAAACATACATAGCTTGCCATAGCATAGCTAACCATAGCTTGCATGGTTAATATCAGGGAATGCACCAATACCGTGGCAATATGTAACCCATGTATCAAAAAGTGAAATGAAATTAAATGTTGATTCCTCTAATCTTCCTCTTTGCTTAAGTTTGATGAAATGCTATTCGCAATGGTATTACAACAGGTCTGCCGATAATGATGAACGGTTTGTGCCCAATAGAATGCCAATTGTTGATGAGATAAAAGTTCTACAAAATAACCCACGTGATATAGTATTGAACACATAGACACCTGACATATTAAGTGTCATTCCTGGGAATTACCACAAGGTAAATGGACAATGGTAAGATGTACCGAAGAACGTATTCAGTGCTTGTGTAGATGAATCTGGCATGAATCATTCATCAACCATGCGGGAAAAGTATGGTTGTTGTATGTATGGTATATCGCTATGCTCACATATCGATATACTCAGGAAAAAACGATGAAGTTGCAGGTTCAATAATGTGAATAGCGTGTGTTCGTGAATGGTATATCTGTAGAATAATTTGCCATTCTACGCGAATGCTTTGCGGCATTCTCAAGAAAAACATTACATAATTCGCCGATGCAAGATGTGTTCCATACAATACCATTACTCAAGAGAAGTCATGAAGCTATTTTCGTAGTACCTAGAGTAATAGATTATGGCGTAATTGTATGCAGATATAACACATGTAATAACCATGATGCATGTGCTCGAAGTCGCGTGTCTTTATGGCCAACTGATACAAACTAGAAAACGCATAAAGATTTCGTTTGTAATACTTTGACTAGCGAATAGATCAGATATGATACCTGAAACCTTGATTTAATGTGGGTATCATGAACATTAGTTGAAAAACAATAAATCGTTAGTAACGCCTACAGGGTAGTTTTCTACATTTTTTTCTTAAATGTATGGATCCACTTCCAGCAGTTCAGCCCTTGAACAGTTACCTTGAATTAGAAATACATCTCTCGTTATGTATTCCTGATGCTATATAATTATACATAAAATTATTCAACGATCTACATTTCCATGCAGTGCTGTTCGTATTATATGATGAGACATGACACCGAACGATGTCAAAACGGTGTTGGTGCATTGTGATTAATGGGCAAGATGAACACATCACCCAGTATTAAATGCGCCTAGTAATATATCACATCCCCTTGATTTATCGGTATAGTGGCTATTCACTCTATCTCTAGAGCTGTGTGGCCAATTCATTTGCCCAAGAATATGCAGTTCATCATCGTCACCTCCCTTTTCTGATGCTGAATGATGTATATGGTCCGAAGGGGATAAATGCCATAAAACATACATAGAATTGTTACAAAACCACACATTAATGCCATAGTACTTTTAGAAATGTTTTCCTATGAACAATAGGGATACGGTATTTCCTATGAAATATGAAATAAATACACCAAATGCTGGCAACATAAAATTTCACAAAGGCAGTTATTAGCTTGCATGGTTAATATCAGGGAATGCACCAATACCGTGGCAATATGTAACCCATGTATCAAAAAGTGAAATGAAATTAAATGTTGATTCCTCTAATCTTCCTCTTTGCTTAAGTTTGATGAAATGCTATTCGCAATGGTATTACAACAGGTCTGCCGATAATGATCAACGGTTTGTGCCCAATAGAATGCCAATTGTTGATGAGATAAAAGTCCTACCAAATAACCCATGTGATATAGTATTGACCACATAGACACCTGACAAATTAAGTGTAATTCCTGGGAATTACCACAAGGTAAATGGACAATGGTAAGATGTACCGAAGAACGTATTCAGTGCTTGTGCGGATGATTCTGGCATGAATCATTCATCAACCATGCGGGAAAAGTATGATTGTTGTATGTATGGTATATCGCTATGCTCACATATCGATATACTCAGGAAAAAACGATGAAGTTGCAGGTTCAATAATGTGAATAGCGTGTGTTCGTGAATGGTATATCTGTAGAATAATTTGCCATTCTACGCGAATGCTTTGCGGCATTCTCAAGACAAAAAACATTACATAATTCGCCCATGCAAGATGTGTTCCATACCATACCATTACTCAAGAGAAGTCATGAAGCTATTTTCGTAGTACCTAGAGTAATAGATTATGACGTAACTGTATGCAGATATAACACATGTAATAACCATGATGCATGTGCTCGAAGTCGCGTGTCTTTATGGTCAACTGATACAAACTAGAAAACGCATAAAGATTTCGTTTGTAATACTTTGACTAGCGAATAGATCAGATATGATACCTGAAACCCTGATTTATTGTGAGTATCATGAACATTGATTGAAAAACAATAAATCGTTAGTAACGCCTACAGGGTAGTTTTCTACATTTTTTTCTTAAATGTATGAATCCACTTCCAGCAGTTCAGCCTTTGAACAGTTACCTTGAATTAGAAATACATCTCTCGTTATGTATTAATGATGCTATATAATTAGACATAAAATTATTCAACGATCTACATTTCCATGCAGTGCTGTTTGTATTATATGATGAGACATACCACTGACGACTGATGAATAAGACACTGACATATCCTATCTTTTTCTGTTACAGTACCGCATTGAGCTTACAGGATATACTTTTGTTGTGCTGATTATTTGTGATGAATGTACCCTGTGGTCCTGAATCCCGTAGCCTTTCATCTCACACAAAAGGAACTGGTGTGGCCATTGTCCACGAAATCTTATATATTGCACATTATTCGGTTGAATGGTTGGCTTTGTTGTTCCCAGGGCCGAAATCAATATGAGCGTTAGATATTTTGGACTTTGACCTACCACGTACGTGAGGACTGTATCATGTTGCAACGATTCACTCGTAACAGATATAAAGTTCCCCACCCTTCTTTCTTTTGTAATTTGCCTATTTTTAATGGTATTCTGATGGTGCAGCTAAAATCGGTGGTGACTAAACGAGGATGTGACCGTCTTTCCCCAAATATATGCCGTATTATTGGTATTATTGAATAATCCCAAGTTTGGTGAATATTTGGGTGCCATTTATCCTAAGGAACTTGTACTTAAATATACTACACACTTCTCTAATTTTCCAACTTTTTCGATCTAAGGTTGGAGATTGATAAAGATTCTAACCTGTAAACTAGAATTACAAGCGTGATAATTTTTTTTATAAGATTAAAGAAAGCCGATACTCTCTATGGGAACTACGTATACCTGATTGGTAATTTTTAAGGAACGAACATTCTTATTTGCCTCGATCTATCAAAAAAATGTAATCACACACAATTTCACATTTCCACTGGCCACACTCTAAAATAATTATTTAAAAAATCGTAGATTACTCGCCTGTTAGCAATAAGGTTAATTAGCGTGATGCTGCTGTGCATTATTCCAGTTAGTAGGTTGTACGCACTGCAGTCGGTTAATATTTTGATATATTTTTTTTTATGTGAAATATGACAAATTGTTTTGCAATCAAGTTGGGCATACACTCTAGGAACGAATATGTCATCTTGTGAATGTCAGTGGAACACCGAGCTTAAATTGGTTAATAAGAAAGATTATGTATTACTATAATAATATTATTATGTATACATATTGAACTATCAACAAAGTGAATAACTCAATAAATATACGTTCTCTAATGGTTTGATTACACGGAGAAATGAGCGGTTTGACTTTGTCAGTTCGACTGTGTCAGAATAAGCTGGTATATGAATACAGTGATATTCATGCACAATAGTTAGAAAAATAATTCATATGATATGGCTATACTGTTGGACAACAGCGGCATGTGGATGAAAACCCTTTTTTGTATGGTATACCGAATATTGATGATTTGATTCCAAAGCATGTTCACTCTAGACTGATGAATGCCATCTAAAGGTGCTTGTATCCCTTGATGCAACACGGATAGGCGTATTTGCATATGTTTGAACAAAAATCAGATCAGGTCATTGGGTGGCGCACAAAATAAAGATCGTTTGCTCGAACCATTTCATTTTTGAAACCATCAAGCTTCTTGAAGCAATCATTACTACTTCAATGCCTAATAGAGATGGATCTGTGTGATGTTGCGGGTCAGATGAATCTCCAAGAACATAATATTCATTATACTCAAATTTACCTTTTACATGGGACTCTCCATATTACTTTCCTTTAGCTGAAAGCCACATGTCGTGGGAGTACCTGACAAGAAGCAGACACGATGTAAATTTTATGTGAATTAACCTAAACCTGACGCCGGTATCAATTACGTCACGACACCTGTCATATTATGTTAATTACACCCACCGCAGAACTGCATGCAAGTGAATTGCGACCTTAGAAAGTAACTATAAACATACAATATGCTATCAACTACCAGTCACTGTCGGGTGACATGGCACTGAAATTAATGGAAGCAAGTATTAACACAGAGTACTCAGCTAAACTAGGTTTCTCATTTTTGACATTTTCATAACAATAGTATCAAGTAAATGAAAAATTGATGTGAGTTCAGGTGCGGTGATCAAAATGGTTTTTTTACCTTGATTCCTTTAGAAGTTACAGTGCCTCAAAGTTCGAACTGCCCAAAGTGGTATGGGAATTACATGTAGCCCGTTAATATGAAAATTTTCATATTATTAAAAAACATGATAGCAAAACTAGGTTTCACATCATCTCATGACTTGATATTACATTATTTGGAAACAATCGAAAGTATGTTTTTTTTTGTTGAGGAGTCAGTGTCTGTCAGGTCGGTCTGCGAATTAAAAATATTATTCAATTGTCCGATTTAATGAATGAGTTTTTGTTAGATCCTTGATAACAGAAATACAAACTCTTTATCCTGACCTCTAATGATGGAGGTAATCTATGATTAATGCTGAATTTTGATGAATATATTTGCTCCTAGTGAAATCGTATGGGTTCAAAACCGTGATTGTGGAACAACAACATCAAATCCCAGAAATGTTGGCAGCGTCTAGTTTAGATGGATAAAAAAACTGAGGTGATTTCTCTGTAAGCTACAGCCTGCATTGGCGATGCCGATATTCTGTTTACCTCCGTAACAATGTTATCTCAGGTGCCGGCTGGAATCATTAAGGGTCACCAGCTGAGATCCTTCTTAACATCGGATATTTGGCGCCAGTTGCTGCTGTGACCTTGTATATATGTAGTAGTTATGAAGCTGATAGTGATTCGCCCCTTACATTACTTGAAGGTCGCTAGGTCACAATGGAAAGACTTAATGTCGCTAGTCACAATGGAAAGAATTAATGGTCGACTGTGCTTCATCCCGATCTTATAAAATAGCATTCAGAATATGATATTTAATTTGTTTTGCCTATTATCTCGAATGCTTCTCAAGTTTCATCATTGCACTATATTTGTGATATTTGTAAATAATATATGGTATAGATAGCTGGTATCTGGCAGGTAATACATAATGATTGTCTGATTTCGTTCTTCGCAGGGAACAAATGTCTTCTATTTCACGATGTTGACATATCTGAAAAATGTCCATACATAACAAAATATTCACTGTGAAAATATCTCTCAACAATGGGAAAACCTGCACAGGATGAAAAGTAGTTTTGATCTTAGCGAAATCAGTGGATGAAAAATCAGCAACACAGTGTCAGTAATAGCATTATTCAAACATTACGGATGCTCAGTTTATAAATGGTTCTGATTTCGTAATTAAATGTCTGTAGTAAATGTGTGCTGGGAGAGAAATTCATGAATAAGAAAGTTCTGCAGTGGACACAAATACATGTCACACAAATCTATATTATGTAATAGTCACACTGCTGAGTCATGATGCCACGCTTACCAGACCAGATCTTCCCGGAAACACCAATACTTTCCAACTACCATCAATACCACAAGAGCTTATTTATCAATGAATGAGAGTTGATTCATCGTTGAATCAAAACATACATTTTTCAGTAGTGACTGTGGCGAAACTTTGTTTTCACATAAATAACTGATATATTAATATTGAATTATTGTTGAATGTGTACATTACAGTTTACCCTACTGGATACACGCAGGGAAATGTGCACTCAGTCTGTTTTTTCTCGTGCATTGATGTAGAAGTTTTTTTCGAATTGATAGGCATTAAAGTGATATTGGCAGGAAAACTATTTATTCCAAATCAATCATATATATGCCTGTGGTCTCAGAAAAATAGGTTATAAAACAAACTATGTTTTATCAGATGGATAAATCAAGCATATGACATTACTAGCAGCCGATTTTCTTTTGTTTTGTGCGCCACTCAGTTACCTCTGACTTGACCTATTCCACGCTCGACTGGCTCGAACATATACGAGTAAGCAGGAATTGCACTGCATCAAGGGATACAAAGCACCGAGAATGGCGGTAATGTAAACAAACTCAAAATATCTATACCAGAAACTCGCAACAAAATCAACTAGAAAGGGGCGTCTGTTTGGGCATATAAGTGCAGATATATGACTGTTATGTTTTCTTCGTTCGATCAGAAAGGTATTGAAAAAACATAACTTACTGCCAATATCACTTTAAGGCATTTATTTATTCATTACGTGGGAAATGTGTTAATCAATATCAACATCGGTACTAAAAGAAACAATTTTCTGCTTCACGGCAGATTTAAAGTATCAACGTATCATAAGCCTGTCATTGAGTGAGGTTCCGTTTGGCCTCACAGTTTGCAATAATACAACTGAAGCATCTCTGAGCTCGGACATCACGAGTGTCTTGTTGGTGAATAACTGGAGCACTGGTGATTGATCAAAATCAAGATCACTTGGTTTCCTCCAACGGTCCTACCACCAATATTATTTCCAATTCTTCAGACGTTGACAGATTGCATATTTTTCTACACACAAAGCTCCTGAAGTCATTCTCTGTTGTGCCGAAATATTGAGAAATGCATCTCCTGGGTCCGATGGATTGTTATTGAAAGAAGACCTTCCCCTTCATCTTGTCGGCTTTGTCAGTGATAATCGTATTTGTTATGTATACATTATTCGGTTGTGTGGTTTGATCTGTTATTGTCAGGACCATAAGCAAGTAAGCATGAATTCTCCTGTATGATAGTACCATGGATAATATTTACGGATATCGTTGTGTGTATCTCGGTACCAATTCGCTTGCGTTAACGAGACAATCAGAGATTGCACACCCTCGCCATTCAGATTTAGACACTAAACTTAAAGCTGATAACCTTTGCATTTTCAACGTGGGCAATAATCGGGGATCTTGGTCATACGACAATTGTAGTTGATGATGAAGAATTGACCACAGAAAATTACAAACTTATTGGGGAAAATTAATCATGAATATAAAGGAGTTATTGCAACTTTTCGACTTTGACCTTGTCGTTCGATGTTGAGCTGTAAAATTTAACCGTAATGTTTCTATTATCAAGGCACATCTCATGAACGAAAACTGTTTAAATAGATTGATAATATGGACTCGAATCTCAGAACACTCACAAGTGATAAAAACGTGACTCCCAAATTTTCGACCGTGGGGGATAATTGAGAGTTTTGGTTTTAAAACCATCGGTTGTACGCCATACGATCGGGAATTGGCCCAAAAAAAAATACAAAAATAGGTGGAAAATTTAATATTGATTAGAACCGGAGTTATAGTCGGGTTTTTTACGTTGCCATGGCAACCGTTTTTATCCGATTTTGACAAAATTCGAACGGGACCGAGCCACTTCCATGGCACTCCAGCCCTCTGAATTTCATATTGATCGGACCGTTTGCCTTCGAGTTATGAGCGCAGACATTTCCACTGAAACGTCGCTGGCAAAAAATAATCGAAATCGTGACCCCAATGGGGAGTTTTCATCGTACGACCATCAGTTGTACACCATACGATCGGGAATTGGCCAAAGGAGAATACAATAATAGTTGGAAGAACTAATATCAAGTAGAACCGGAGTTAGAGCCAATTATGTGATTTTCACGTTTTCCGTTGCCATGGCAACCGTTTGGAGCCGATTTTGACAAAGTTTGAGGAGGACCGAGCCACTGACATACCGCTTCATCTCTATAGATTTCACATCGATCAGACCATTTATTCCCGAGTTTTGCGCGCGGACAGACAGACAGACAAACAGACAGGGATACAGACCCAAATGCAATACCCTAGAGTAATAATGAACATTTTACGGTAATTTCTGCAGTGTGGCACAGATCCAGCTGAATTGCGGTACATAACATAACATGAATCGATAAAACAGTCATTTTCATAGAGATGCAGGTCCTGATAAAGTACGTTAAAATAAGCTCATGTTAAAACCTTTCCCGTGTGGATTACCTGCGTCCTATTAAAATGTATAACTGGCATACATTCGATATGGACGGCACGCATACTGGGTATTTTGGTCCATTAATACATTTCTCTAAGATTCATGGAAACAAAACAAAAAATTAGACCAAGGCCCAAAGATAGGTTACCGGACAATATATGTTTAATATTTTAGATGTTAGCCAGGTCACTGGTTAAATCCAAGGTCAAGAGAATATTCAGCATATATAATATTAAGCATATATCATGTCCACACTTGATTGCTAAGCTGTATATTAAATAATCAGATAAATATTAGCAATTTTGTGCTGTGGCATTGAAAACGAAGGCAAAGGTCATATTCATTGTCATCAGAATATTTGGCGTATAACATTTCCTATATGTCTTTCATTGATTCCCACACTATGAAGTCAATAAGTGAGATATTAGCCATTTTGGCCTGTCACCGTGAAAATCAGGTCAAAAAAAAAACGTGAAAATAAGGTCATTGGTCAAGTCGAGGTCACGACAATATTCAGCATATATCGTTTGAAGTTTGACCACAATTCATTCCTAAGCTGTAAAGTTGATAATAAGTGAGAGATTAGTTATTTGTGATCTGACCTTGAAAATGAGGTAAAAATCAAGTTAAAGGTCACCAAAATATTCAGCATATATCGTTCCCTATAAGTTCAATATCAAATCCTGAGCTGTAAAGTCGATAATAAGCGAGATATTATCCATTTTGTGCTCTGACCTTGAAAATAACTTAAAGGTCAATTTCAAGGTCATCAAAGTATTCAGTGTATATCAGGTCATATGTCCACAATTTGTTCCCAAGCCATAAAGTCAATAGATGAGCAAGATGTTAGCCATTTTGTCTTTTGAGGTCAAAGGTCGAAGTCAAGGTCATGGCAATATTCAGCATATATCATTTTCTGTATGTTCACAATTGATTCCTAAGCTGTAAAATCGATAATAAGGAAGATATTAGTCATCTTGTCCTGTGCCCTTGAAATTTAGGTCAAAGGTCAAATTGAAGGTCATGAGAATAATTTGTATATATAATTTCCTATATGTTCATAATTGATTCTTAAGCTGTAAAGTCGATTAGAAGCGAGATATTAGCCATTTTGTCCTGTACCTTGAAAATTAGGTCAAAGGTCAAATTCAAGGTTATGACAATATTCAGAATATAACATTTCCTATATGTTTACAATTGATTCCTAAGCTGTAATTGATTCCTAATAGCTGCCACTCTATCATAAAACAGGCATAGCTAAGCTACATGATTTGTTCAATATTGAACTTAGTAAATTTATGTATCTGCATTCCCGCAATGAACTACCAAGTTCGCTGAACAATCTTTTTGTGGCAAACAATTCTATCCACTCTTTCAACACTAGACATTGTAAAGACCCCCATATAACTAGGTGGAATGCCCAAATTTTTGGAAACAGCTTCATTCGTAAAGGTCCGGAATTATGGCTAAATACACCAACCCATATAAAAAAAACAGCATTTCATTCAGCGCCTACAAATCTAAAATAAAACAACACTTCATTTCGAAATATTTGATGAATAACTAACTATCTAATCTCGTAATAATCCCTTGATACTGTAAAATTTCATGGCTGTATTGTATTTTCATAAGCTCACGTTACTACGGTCGCTTTATTAGTTTGTCGTTTTTGTGTCTTGTGTCATTTTTCATATTTAATTGGTGTTTTTTTTGCTCTACCAATCCTGTATCGTTTGCCAATAGTGTAAGGATGTGTGTGGGTGGGTGTGTGTGTCATCGGGGGGGGGGGGGGGGGGGGGTATGGAAAATGACTTTTTTTCATTCATTTCTCACTCTATGTAATACCACAAGTTTGGCATTTCACAGTAGTCAATGTGTAAATTTTAGGTTCAATCTGTTAATACTGGCACAGGTTCAGCAACTGTATCATCATCTCCTGTATATATGGGTGTATGTGAATAATGTGAATAATAAATTAATATATATATATATATATATATATATATATATATATATATATATATATATATATATATATATATATATATATATATATATATTTATACATTTACAACCTTTTTGTTACAATCGGGCAACCATTTTGCTACATTTTAACATTTTGTCACATGGGCCGTGTGACAAAAAAGTCGACTGCCCCTGGCCCACACCCGGTTTGAGTTTTTCCGGTTCATTTGATGTTAAACCATGAAAGGTGGTCTAATAAGCTTTCATAAGTACAATAATTGGCAAAATTCAGCAATATCCATTCACAATTAATAATTAATTATTTTGTATATTATCCCAGACAACCATTTTGTCACATGCATTATTCTTCGTTTTTTCTCGTTAGATTACTATATATGTTTACTAGATTTTTTGGTTATAGCATATTTTAGTCGTCCTCTATAAACCCTGCAAGTTTCAAGCAAATCCTTCAAGAACGTAAGAAATATACAAAAAAGTATGTTGAAGAAGTCCATGCCTTAGGCGGTGTGGGGAGGCGCGCCACCTAGCGTATGATAACGGGGAAGTTCATAAGCTTGCGCTTCATTCATTGCCCTTTTCGTCAACAACCATCAATTTATTCACATCAATTTGTATCACTGCTTTATATTTCTGCTGTAATGGTATTCGCTGCATAAATAGCTAGGCTAGAATGCATTTAATTGAATTGACGCTGCTCAGCCGTTGTAACGGCTGGCAGTCCACATCCGTCATTTGTGTCTGTGCGCGTGTTTTACGGTCTCGATCGACAACAAGTCAACAGGTCAAGCGACAGATCTATCACAGGGACCCCTGTCCGCTGGTCCCTGGCCGGTAAAAATCAGCAAGGACCGGTGAAACATAAGAGAGGTACAAGTCCTGTCTGGTCTGTAACATTTTGCATGAAGTTGAACATTATTTGGATATTTCCGAAAGTCGACTGATCGTACACACTAACACAGGTGCAGAGCCACTCAACTTGGTGCCGCTTTTTCGTCAGCCGCTTATGACACTAAATGTCAATGATGCGAGCGGCACAGAACTAGGGCTGGCATATCAAGGCCAAATCAGTGTCGATATATATCGCGTTTTGAAGGTCGATATATCGATTTTTTTCGATACCGAAATGAAGGCTAAGAAACTACTAAAAACATCTAAATTGTATGTCCATGCCCATGGAGCTAATTTGACTTCCTATAACTATCTCAACAGAAAGTCGCCATGCTCACTGCATAATTTGCATCTTTACATCATCATTATATCATCTTTACACTGTTTCAAACACTGACAAATAGAGCAAGAAGTACAAAAGTATGGGAAACCAGCATATTCAAATATATCCGAGCTGCATATGGCTGACCGACAGGGCCAAAAATCAGTGTTTTATTACGAGGGGAAAAATTGATATTTTCACAACCTTTCGATACGCTATATCATGGCTGGCTAAAATTAGATTATCAATATGTCGATATATCGTGCCAGCCCTACACAGAACCAACTCACCCACACAACTACAGTGGACCTCTCTCTCAAATCTACTTATTCCGACATAGAGTCTACACGTGAATGAATTGCTTGTGTTTGATTCTGTCAAAAGTTGACTTCAGCCGGCAAAATGGCGATCAATAAAATCACCTGGACAACGCGCGTGACTGACACTGACAGTTATACTGTTATATAGAACTAGAACTAGACGTCTTGGCTACGAAAACGTAAACAACCACACATGTTACGATGTTGTTGTCATAACTCTGCCGGCAACAAGAAGAGCAGTCGCAAATGCCGGTCTGTACAGCTTTGAGACATAGACTAGATCTATTATTATTTGAGACTGATTTTGAGAGGCCGAGCACTGTTATGCGCTGTAAACAAAAATACGTGACGGGGCACCGATGCTCTGTTATAATATGTTATATAGACTTATTTTATTTGTTTGTCTGTACTTGAGATGGAGCTGTATGCAGTTGGGGAAAGTGACAAATTTGGGGACTGTTGTCAAATTCGACAACAGTACCTAAATTTGGATACCGGGGGTTGTTAAATTTGGGTACATGGCAAAAGACAGATATCAGAAAAATTGTTTTAACTGAATTATCTCATTATCAATGGTCATCTAATGAAATCACAAAATGAGTGTATAATTTGTGCAAGATTATGTATAGGTTAACAAATGAGATGCCGTGAATTCGTGCAAATAAGTCACGAGCCCGTCAGGGCGAGTGGATTATTAACGAATTCACAGGCATCGAAGACTGCCGACCCCGCTTAGTCCAGGCGCATCCAATGCTGCACCCAAAACCTGGGATATTTGGCTAATTAACATGATTAATGTGTGTTGGACCAGTATTTTTAGTTAAACGGGGGAAAGTAATGCACCACGCACTAATTTCTCCATAAAAGGGAAAAGTTTATTAAGGCATTTCGGCAGAAATGCCTTTATGGTTTTAGCAGAAAGGCATTTTTTTTTTTTTTTTCTTCCGCCACTTTTGGTTTCCGGACGATAACTTTAGATTGCCTTGACGGATCCTCGTCAAATTTTCACCACAAGTCAGAAATGATATGTGGAAGAACCCTATTCTTTTTGAGCTGGATCCGAGGTCCGTGAGGATGAAATCAAGGCTAATTTTGAGACTTGGTTTCCGGACGATAACTGGAAAAATATTTACGCAATAGTTGCAGAACTCTGCATGGAGGTTTATATGCCACCAGGGAAGAACCCTATTGATTTTCGGATCGATCCGTCAAACGACCTTTGACCTAGAGGTCGAAATAATTTTTTGCTGATTCATCCTTGAGGCTTCCTGCATATCTCAGAAACCGTGCATCTTAAAGCGAAACGGACGTTATTTTCGGACTCGTCGCCCTAGACAAACGTATCTAGGGTGTATTATTTTTTTTTGATCCGGCTCCGAGGTCCGTGAGGTCCTTGAGGATGAAATTGAGGCTGATCTTGAAACTTGGTTTCCGGACGATAACTCGAAAAATATTCAGGCAATAGTTGCAGAATTTTGCACGGAGGTTTATATATCAACATGGAAGAACCCTATTGATTTTGGGATCGATACGTCAAACGACCTTTGACCTAGAGGTCAAAATAATTTTTTGCTGAGTCATCCATGAGGCATCCTGCATATCTCGGAAACGGTGTGTCGTAGAGCGAAACGGACGTTATTTTCGGACTCGTCGCCCTAGACAAACATGTCTAAGGGGTATTATGGATGAACTTTGACCTTGACCTTGAATTTTTTTGCCGAGTCGGCATTTTTCGTTTTCGTCGATATCTCGGAAACGGTGCGTCGTAGATCGAAACGGACGTTATTTTCGGACTCGTCGCCCTAGACAAACATGTCTAAAGGGTATTATGTATGAACTTTGACCTTGACCCGAAATTTTTTTGCCGAGTCGGCATTTTTCGTTTTCGTCGATATCTCGGAAACGGTGTGTCGTAGAGCGAAACGGACGTTATTTTCGGACTTGCCGCCCTAGACAAACATGTCTAAAGGGTATTATGAATGAACTTTGACCTTGACCTTGAATTTTTTTGCCGAGTCGGCATTTTTCGTTTTCGTCGATATCTCGGAAACGGTGCGTCGTAGAGTGAAACGGACGTTATTTTCGGACTCGTCGCCGTAGACTAACATGTCTAGATGGTATTATGGATGAACTTTGACCTTGACCCAAAATTTTTTGGCCGAGTCGGCATTTCTCGTTTTCGTCGATATCTCGGAAACGATGCTTCGTAGAGCGAAACGGACGTTATTTTTGGACTCGTCGCCCTAGACAAACATGTCTAATTGGTATTATGGATGAACTTTGACCTTGACCCGAAATTTTTTTGCCGAGTCGGCATTTTTCGTTTTCGTCGATATCTAGTATATATTATAAATTAATCATCACACCGAAATGCCTCCAAGGCATCTTTAGGCCTTGACGTCTAGTTTTTGTACCCAAATTTAACAACCCCCGGGTTGTGTACTGTTGTCAAATTTAACAACTCCCCCAAGAGTCCCCAAATTTGCCACTTTCCCCAACTGGCTGTATGTAAGCGCCCAGAGATTGCAGGGTCCCAGAGAAATGGTTCAAATCCGTGTTTTGGTCATGTTTTTTTCGGTAATTTTCACCTAAGAATCAAATATATTTTTGCATTCAAAATATTGGTATATTTTGGTAAATCAGAATATTGGAATGGTAATGTATTGATCAGAAAACTATTAGCTGTATCTATTTAATGTGTTGGTCTATTATAAGTACTAAGCTTAAAGTGTACATGGTGTAGGCATCACAGAGTTGCAAATATATTGATGTTGTCCTACATTTCATCGGTTGATACGCACTCGTTGCCATGGTAACCATCTGGGGTAACGAAAATTATTCTGGAAGTTAGGCCATGGTATATTTAACATCTAAAGTTTCAATCACAGAAAGCTTTTTTGCTCGACATACGAACATGATTAACTCAGAATCATTTTGTTAAATTTTCACCAAAATAATTCAGGGGACAGCCGATTCCTGAAAATTTTATTCAGTGGTGAAAGAGTTAAGAGCATATAGGAAGTCATATATGGGTTCTGCAGACGAAATGCTTACACAAGTGGGCAGAGCTTAGGTTTGTACTATGAACATATATGAGGTTTGTACTATGAACATATATGAAGACATGTACATCACAGCCTTTGGTGGCCTTGAACTTGACATCAGAAGAATAATAACTCCAAAGGTCGCATATTACCTCTATAAAAGTGTAAAACTGGTTGCCCGGTTAGCTCAGTTCGTATGTGGGCTGACTTCTCACCAATGTAGTCGGTTTAGGCACGGGTTCGATCCCCGGCCTCGGCAGTATGTGAGGTGGTATGTGGTCGCCAAACCGGGCAAGTGGGTTTTCACCAGGTTCTCTGGTTTCCTCCCACACTAATGACCACCCTTACGCCAAGCCAACAAGAGATGGTAATATAAGCTGATGCTTGTTCATCAATTGTTGTAAAATAAATAAAGTTCAAAGGTTAAAACTAGCCTATACATGTAGGAAGCTATTTACCATGCAGCTTCAGTGACCTCGAACTCGACCCTAGATGACTTGAGCAATTAATCTCAAGGTATTATCTCACCTGCAATGATTCAAACTGAAATTGTCCGGTAACCTATTTGAGCCCTTGGGCAAATTTTTTTGTTTCTGCAGCAGAATATATAAATGGTCATGGAATCGATATTCTAGCTTGTGGCGATATTTGGGACATTTAAAGTTCCATAATCGGTTCCCGGTTTTTGGCATAAAACTGATCAATAGGTGCCTAGATAATCCAGATGGACACAGTAACTCCTGCCCTGCGTCCACATATTTAGGCAAAACTGGAGACCAAATGTCCGAATTTTCACTGAATTTCGCATGAAGCGTTCCCATGCAGTGATGGTCATGCAAAAAACAAGAAATTTACAGAAATTACCAGCTTTTTTGTCCATAGCCAGTGTAGAGACAATGTGTTATGATAAACTTGAGCCCAACTTTTTTTATTTGAGTACATACCCGTAAAATTAACACGTAACGACAGAACATGCAAATTCAGCTCTGTGCTAATCTCCGTGACACACAGAACTATGTTTACATTAGCGCTAATGTATTTTTTTTCGTTCACAACTTTGTTTTTATCAAACTATCATGCTCAAACTTCACTGCAGGGTCCTTGGGGCGTGTTATGGACGATTTGTCAGCTCCATATGATCGGAATATTATATGCTGGCCAAATCAGGCCAATTATTCTATAAAACATTTCATCAACCAATTAAGGGACTTTAACTGGCTATGATTATATTTTGCAGATATATTTGCCTGAAATCCACAAATTGGCCTCTGGAGTGAAATACATTTTGATGGAGTGAAAACGCTTGATCATAGAGCTTAGGTTTGTATTATGAGCATATAGGGAGTCATATATGGCGCAACTTTTGGTGACCTTGAATTTGACCTTTGATGACCTTGGAAGGTCAAAACGGCCATCCCAAAATGGCCTGAAATCCACAAATTGGCCTCTGGAGTGAAAACGCTTGCTCATTGAGCTTAGGTTTGTATTATGAGCATATAGGGAGTCATATATGGCGCAACTTTTGGTGACCCTGAACTTGACCTCAGATAACCTTGAGTGCTAAATCTCAAGGTCCTATCTAATCTGAGATCTGTAAAATGGGCTCTGCAGACAAAATGCTTACACAAGTGGGCAGAGCTTAGGTTTGTACTATGAACATATATGAAGACATGTACATCACAGCTTTTGGTGGCCTTGAACTTGACACTGGAAGAATAATAACTCCAAAGGTCACTTATGACTTCTATAAATGTGTAAAACTAGCCTATAGGAAGCTATTTACCATGCAGCTTCAGTGACCTTGAACTCGACCCGAGAAGACGTAAGCAATTAATCTCAAGGTATTATCTCACCGGCAATGTTTCAAACTGAAATTGTCCGGTAACCTATTTCAGCCATTGAGCTAATTTTCTGTTAGGCCTTTTGAAAATTGGTCATCTTCATTTGTTCTTTAAAAGTTTTCAACCTTTTTTTTCAGCTGAAGGCCAGTTTAACTGCTCGACAAGAGGTAAGAAACTAAATTGTTGCAGAGATTTTCTTGTGAACGCTCCACAGGTTGCATATTTCAACTGCTTTTCATTATATTTCACATGGTACTTATTATGGTAAGATCATGACCCCTGAATGAGGACACTTTGTGCTGAAATTAGCCTATTAGAACTAGTGTTGGATTGGTACTAGTAATTGGTTCGAATTTCATCTTTGATGAATTGGTTCAATTCAACCACCCAATGATCGATTAAAATGATTAATTAGTTTCTTACATAACTGCCCAGAAGTTATTAGTATGTTTATAAGATGAAGGGGGTTTGGATCAAAGCATGGGTTGTAAAAATTGGAAGCACTTTGGATTCAGATCTTAGTCATACACCCAAATCAGAATAAAAGTGTACCAAACAGATATGTACCAAACAGTCACACATTTCAAACTATACCTTCCATTTTTACATTTAAAAAACAAAGAAAAAGAATACAGAGTATGGGAATAGACAAGGCCTCTGCATGTACATGACATGTAGGCTTTAATGTCTAATATGAATTTATTTTCATGAATTTTTTTTCAGTCCCTGATGCAGAAGCGTGATCAGGATGAAACTGTCAAATGGTGTAGATGAATCTCGGGCTGGATAGAGATGGTTTACGTTCGAAGTTCACATCACGAGAAATAGGTTTGTTCATATTTAAGTTCCCGAACCTATGATCCGATAAACTAATTGGCCCCATGGCGTTGCCTCCGTCGTCGTCATCCACATTTTTAGCTTTTTTGTTTACAGGCAAATTTTTCGTTGTCCTTAAATCGCTGGTCTGCGTGTTGCCGGCAGTCGGAGTTTCCTGGTGGGTCAGTGAAAAAACTGAAAGAAAAACCTTTTTGAACTTTTTTTTGTATTTTTTCTTTATTTCAATGGGAGCTGCTACACTGTACCTGTGTTCACATAGAACACTTGAAGATGAGCTTAAATAATGGTACATTCAAATTGGTAGTCATATATGGCGATTTGAGTGGTGACCTTGAATTTGACCTTCGACGACCTTGAAAGGTCAAATAGCCATTCCAAAATGGTCTGAAATCCACAAATTGGCCTCTATATGAAAACGCTTGATCATATCATAGAGCTTAGGTTTGTAGTGACTAGTCATATATGGTGAACCTTTTGGTGACCTTGAACTTGACCTCAGGTGGCCTTGAGTGCTACATCTCAAGGTCACATCTGATCTGAGATCTGTGGATTGGTCTCTGGAGACAAAATGCTTAAACAAATATATGGAGCATAGGTTTGTATTATGAATATATGGGAATCCGCGTATGGTACAGCTTTTGGTGACCTTGAACTTGACATCAGAAGAGTAATTAAGCCCAAAGGCAACGTATGACCTCAACTGTTTAAAATTAGCCTCTGTAGTCTAAATGATGGTAGGTGGAATATCCAGAATGATTGTATTTTGTTCGTACATGTGCATAATAGGTAAGTTGTGGTCAGAGAGAAACTTGTGTGACCTGCCTGTTGTCAGATTTGACTTGTGAGGCCTGTCTGTGGTCAGAGGAAGCCTTTGAAGCAGGTGTGTGGTCATATGGCGAATTCTGAGGCCTGTTCATGGTGAAGGGAGACAAGTGAATCCTGTCTATGGTCACAGGGAGATATGTGAGGCCTATGTATAGTGGGGGGGAAATGTGAGACCTACCTTTGCTCTGAGGGAAAATGTGACGAGATAGTCGTCTGAGACCTGTCTATGGACAGAAGTAGACTTGAATCATGTTGTTCAGGTACAGACTATTGAGGCCTGCCTATGGTCAGAGGTAGATTTGTGAGGCCTGTCAATGGACAGGAATATACTTGTGAGGTCTGTCTGTAGGCCACCTTAGACTTGTGTATCCTGGATATGATCAGAAGGAGACTTGTGAGTACTGCTGATGGTCAGCATGAGAATTATGAGGCCTATATATGTTCAGCAATGACTTTTGAGGCCATGGGAAGCTAATGTGGCTCGATTATGTTAAGAACGAGACATGTGATGGCTAGTCTCCATTGAGTTGACTTGTTTGTCACACAACCCATATAGTAAAATGCTAATGAAGTAAAATGGTTGTCTGATTGTTACAAAAAGGTTGTAAATATATACATATGTTTATATATGAAGAGACATCTGAGGCTTCTCAATAAGGAGACTTTATAGTCCTCTTTGTATTCAGATGGAGACTTGTGAGGCCCGTCTATGGTCAGAGGTAGACTTGTGAGGCTTGCGTATAGTCAGAGGTAGACTTGTGAGGCCTGTGTATGGTCAGAGGTAGGCTTGTGTATGGTCAGAGGTAGACTTGTGAGGCCTGTGTATGGTCAGAGGTAGACTTGTGAGGCCCGTCTATGGTCAGAGGTAGACTTGTGAGGCTTGTGTATAGTCAGAGGTAGACTTGTGAGGTCTGTGTATGGTCAGAGGTAGACTTGTGAGGCCCGTCTATGGTCAGAGGTAGACTTGTGAGGCCCGTCTATGGTCAGAGGTAGACTTGTGAGGCCTGTGTATGGTCAGAGGTTGACTTGTGAGGCTTGTGTATGGTCAGAGGTAGACTTGTGAGGCCCGTCCATGGTCAGAGGTAGACTTGTGAGGCCTGTGTATGGTCAGAGGTAGACTTGTGAGGCTTGTGTATAGTCAGAGGTAGACTTGTGAGGTCCGTCTATGGTCAGAGGTAGACTTGTGAGGCTTGTGTATAGTCAGAGGTAGACTTGTGAGGTCTGTGTATGGTCAGAGGTAGACTTGTGAGGCTTGTGTATGGTCAGGGGTAGACTTGTGTGGCCTGTGTATAGTCAGAGGTAGACTTGTGAGGCTTGTGTATAGTCAGGGGTAGACTTGTGTGGCCTGTGTATAGATAGAGGTAGACTTGTGAGGCTTGTGTATAGTCAGAGGTAGACTTGTGAGGCCTGTGTATAGTCAGAGGTAGACTTGTGAGGCTTGTGTATGGTCAGGGATAGACTTGTGTGGCCTGTGTATAGTCAAAGGTAGACTTGTGTGGCCTGTGCATGGTCAGATGTAGACTTGTGAGGCTTGTGTATAGTCAGAGGTAGACTTGTGAGGTCCGTCTATGGTCAGAGGTAGACTTGTGAGGCTATAGTCAGAGGTAGACTTGTGAGGCTTGTGTATAGTCAGAGGTAGACTTGTGAGGCCTGTGTATGGTCAGAGG
>CASCJZ010000247.1:0-11166 GCA_949152475.1 Terebella lapidaria
CCTTGTATCAGATATATTGCATTAATATTCCTCACCTGTGATATTTCATTACAAACATGTATTTTTGGCTGTACTGCTACCCTCATTACCTAATTTAATTATCTTTTATTTATAGAAAAATCACTAATTTAATATCCTATAGATAGAGATTAAAACTCCTTCCGGTTTACCAAATATAAATATAAGATAGGAGCAAAGCCTGAAACACTCCATTGTTGTAGAACTAAGTCTATCAACTCGTGGAAGCTTTATTGAACAATAATGAATTGATCCAATAGTCTGGGGTTGTGATGCTATCTGCACATTAAGGTTTATGCTGAACATCCAAAATTCCCCTGAATATCTGGTCAGTTTATTGTTTATTTCATATCATAAATAGTACTTTTGTCGTATTTTCAAAGCAAAGTTTCCTCTTCACAACTCTAGTTTAATATCTAATTCTTGATTGCTACTTTTCTGTAAATTTCCTTGAGGACGAAAATTATGTAAGGAGGTTTAAGTGCAAACTCTTTAGCTTTAGGTCATTGTTAAGTGAATCATTAGAGCATCAGTAATTGATAGAGATAGTTCGTCTATTTGTTTTATTTCATACCATATGTAAAGACTTAAACTGTCTTTGCTAGTTGTTTGACTTTGCATGTTGTGGATCATTAAGAATTTATATAATTTTTTTTGTCTGTTTTAAATTGCTTGCTGAGCACTAAACTATGAAGTGATTAATAATTATTATACAATTCTTATTTTTTTTAGAGCTAAATAAGCTGAACAATGGAATAAAAAGCCAAAATTGCAGTTTAAACCGGCTAATATTCTATTTACTCCTTGGAAGAATTATAAGAGATACTCAAGGTATTGCCTACAATTGGAATGGATCCAGAAAAAATAAGATGGCCTTTAAATTATCTTCCTCATCTCATTAATTTGATTTACTTTAAAGAAAGCGGTGAAAGATTGGGGCTGATACATTAAAAGTTGGTAGAAAATAGAAAAAAACGGGAGTAGGAAGAAAAAATGGCAAGACAACATCAACAAGAAATAATAGAACACAAATTAAGGCTGGAACAAAAAAAAAAATAGATACAACAAACAAATTGCCAATTAAGGCTGGAAAAAGAAAGACAGAAAGAGTAGGAAGAGAAAGTGAAAAAGCAACAGGATCAAGAGAGATAAGAACAAAAAGTAAGGTTGGAATAGGAAAAAAAAAAGTCAGAAGAAAAAGTGAAAAGTCAGGAGTAAAAAAAAAAAGTGAAAAACCAGCAGGAACAAGAAAGAGAGCATAAATTAAGACCAGAAAAGGAAAAAAAGGAAAAAAGGAAATTTAGTTGGGTGAAAAGATTTTTTAAGGAGATGACAGGAGTTATCAGTACGTAAACAAAGCGAACTTACGAGAAGGTATATCAGGAAGATGAAGAATAACAACAAAATTTATATTTCACTGATCAAGACTGATACAATCTGATAAAATTAAATATTGACTATAAGGAAAGTTAGCAATTTCCAATTAAAAATCAGTTCTACATAATTTTCATAATGTAGAAGCCCAATTAAAAGACTTAAAAGCTAATAGCTCAAGTCAAATCAGGAGAACTCAAGCCTGCAGAGTTAACTTAAGCTTAAGTTGAAATATGCAGCCAATTTTTCAACAAAAAAGCCTAATAGAAAGATTCAAGAATCATTCTTCAAATTAACAGAGAAAAAGAAAATCATGCAATGCGAAAAAGTTTTAAAAAACTTTAAGACACTTTGGGGGAATTCAATGTGGCTCAAATGCAAAGGAATCAAAATCATGAAGCCCAATCATTAAAATTTAAGAATTTATTAGAGTAAATCAATTTGGTCAAAAACTAAGTTGCAGAGATTAAAAACAAAGTTCTTAACTAAGTTCATGAAATGGCCAGAAGCTAAGTTAATGAGTTAGTCATAAATTAAATTTCCTAACAGATCAAAAAATAAGTTACTGAAATTCTCTAGAAAAAAAGAGTAAACTAAAGTATCCTTCAAGAATCACAAGAAAGAGTCAGTGTTGTATCTAACCCTCGGAAATTTCAATTAACAGTATTTTGTATTTATTTTAATAATTTAGGGTTTGTAGTGATTTTTCTACCAGTAGTCTTAAATATTCTCAGTGGTGTTGGCTTAGTAATAGCTGGTTTCAGTTAAAAAGGAAGCCTAGCTGATGTTGTTATTGGCTTTATTGTAATAGCACTAACAATTTTGCAAGGTGTGCTATTAGGCTGTGATGCTTACTCTCGTTGCCAGCTAGCCTCTATCATACCAGAGAAAGCAGACCCTTTGCCTCCGAAATTTCAATTAACAGTATTTTGTATTTATTTTAATAATTTAGGGTTTGTAGTGATTTTTCTACCAGTAGTCTTAAACATTCTCAGTGGTGTTGGCTTAGTAATAGCTGGTTTCAGTTAAAAAGGAAGCCTAGCTGATGTTGTTATTGGCTTTATTGTAATAGCACTAACAATTTTGCAAGGTGTGCTATTAGGCTGTGATGCTTACTCTCGTTGCCAGCTAGCCTCTATCATACCAGAGAAAGCAGACCCTTTGCCTCCGAAATTTCAATTAACAGTATTTTGTATTTATTTTAATAATTTAGGGTTTGTAGTGATTTTTCTACCAGTAGTCTTAAATATTCTCAGTGGTGTTGGCTTAGTAATAGCTGGTTTCAGTTAAAAAGGAAGCCTAGCTGATGTTGTTATTGGCTTTATTGTAATAGCACTAACAATTTTGCAAGGTGTGCTATTAGGCTGTGATGCTTACTCTTGTTACCAGCTAGCCTCGAAAGTAGACCCTTAAGGAGTAAATGCACGAAAGAAAATCTCTTAAGGAGGAGGAAATAAAGGATAGGGAATATCCTTTGGTAGACCATGTATTGAAGATTGCAATCAAGATGAGTTTGATCCTTGAAAATCACCCCTTATTAAATGAATAAAATTTACTAGTATCAACATATAGAATGCTCAGGAATAATTGAAACTAATATTACATACATACATATTTTATCCATATAAAAAATCAGGATTGCCGCATGGTGCAGGCAATTATGTATGATTTTTGTTTTTTGTTTGGTTTCTTTTTAATTTTTGTTTTTGTTATTTGGTGTTTGGTAGTTTTGAGTGGCTGGTTTACCAATGGCTCAGATGCATTTTGTTGCCACTAATATTATTTGAATGTTTAGTTGACTTTTAATCAATATTCCATCAAGCATCCTTTGGGAATTTAACTGTTTCTGTGAGTTTAGTGAAGATAAAGACTTTACTAGAGGCATATTGATAATTTGATCGCATTTAAAGAAAGTAAAGGGTAAAGTATGTATGGTCAACTATTTGAAAATATACATTGTTACTTCTTGGAAGCTATAGTGATTCGAACAGTATATTGAATATTATGAAGTAATAATAGTTCAGTGATAGATTAGAATTTAGATAAATTGATCGATTAGAAAGTCAATGAATCACACTAAGTAGTGTCTTATTTTTTCAGAAGCACCATCACTAATACCAACATAAATTCATAAGAAGGATGACTTTATCCCTTAAACTATCGAAGAGTCCGTAACACAAATAGAAGTAAATAGAAGTTTTCCATTGGATTCACTGACAATTAATAATGAGACTAAATTAGACATCTCAGAAAAGACCATTTACTTATCTAACTATTCGAGCCTAAACCTATTTTTGGCAAAGAGATTTTATTCTACTGGAAAATCATGAAAATTTACCACAGAAAATTGCCTGCTCATCAGATTAAAAGAAAGATGCTATCACTAGCTTTTTGCTTCTTTTAAAAAACTAATTAAGCTGCACATAACATCAAATATATTGGCAACAAGTCTATAGTAGAATATCTTATCAATAACCTTCACTTTTTCCAAGAATCTTAGCCTCAATTTTATAACATACTGCCTCAATTAGACCCTACATTTGATATCTGGCTTCTGATGATTCAGTTCCTTCCCTAACAAGATCATTTTCTAGTTTTTCTTCAACTTTCTTAATAATTTTGAAAATTTAATTGTGTTTTTCTCTCCTTATTTACTTTTCTCGCTTGAGTTCCTATGAAATTTTGAAAATTTCTTCTCCAAAACTTGAAATCATAAACTCTGCTGTTTCATCTCTTTGATTCTACTCCTGCTTCAGTTTGAGCATTAGGTGATCGATTTGGTTCACAATTTATTTCTTACTATAATTTAGACATCAAGTACTTTTCTTTACACTGAGTTTAGAATTCCTCATTAACTGCCATCATGCTCTATACTTTAATTGTCTTGTATTTTTTATCTATCCCATCAATGATTGATCTTCTCATTTCTTGCAGTTCTTCTGCCATTTCTGCACTTTCATTATTGATATTCCTCTCTGTGTGTTCTATTTCCTCTTGGTCTTGCATTGATAATTTCTATAACATAAACACATTCCTTACATCAAACTATCTTTTGGTTGTTCGGACTTCTTCTTGAAGATTATTGAGCTCCATTTCTACTTCTTTGAGTTGTTTCTCCTGCCTGAACATTATTTGGTTCAGCTTTTATTCTATGTTAGCGTATTTGGCTTCGAAAGGATTCATCATGGTACCTTTCTATTCGTTAATGTGATTATAATGTGACTATTTAGGCATATTACTGTATTCTGATGGTGGGCACTCATCAAGCTGTTTAATTTTATTATGTATTTTGGTTATCTGTTCTTGGTGAGGGGAAATCATCTTAGAAGCTGGAAATTTTTTAAATAAGCTATAGTAACAAGCGATAAACTATAATGACTACATTGAAGTAGTGTTTAATAATAAGGAATGACTGGTGTTTTTTTAAGGCTGACAATAAAATTCAGTATTTTTATTGTTACTATTTTCATAAGGAATTATACTTAAGATTCCTCAAGCAGGACATCATGGCCGTTTAATCAATGATATTTATCAAATAGTTTGGTGGTTTGATTCTAAATTTTGGAAAAATTTATTGCCTTTAATGGACACTTTAAATAAGTTTTAGATTCAACTTATCAATAAAATTTATTTTGTTAACAACTTTCAGAGCTGATGAGAAGTCAAGAATATACAGGTACTCAAAGATCAGGCACATCACAATCCAGCAGAATACAGAATCCTCATGAATATGAACAACAAGCTATTCAGGAGAGTGTGCTGGCTTGGTCTTCCCAGGCAGAAGGAACAGGTAGTGTTGTGATTCATTCTGAATCAGACCTTACTTTGCTAAGAGACATGAGAGGGATACTATTATCATTACAAGAAGAGTTTTCCCATGGTGAGAGCAGGGTAGTTATTACTGGTGAAAAGAAAAATTAGTTCAACAAAAGATTGATCTTATTGGAAGGAGAAATCTAGGGCCTAATGAAAAGAAGCATCACTTATTCAGAAAGAGATCAAAGAGGTGGAACTAGGACCTTAAATTATGATGGACTTCTGAATGAAAAAGAGACTCAAATAGTTTAGTTGGAAAAGAAAATCAATAATTTGGAAGAAAGACTTCGAAGAGCCAGTGCCAGAGAATTAGAACTAGAAAATCATATTACTCATCTATATTCTGATTTGAAAAGAAGGGAGGACATAATTCTGGCGAAAAATGAGGTCATTATGGCTGAAGTTGCAACCAGCAATACTCTTAAGGAAACCTTGAACAAAATCAGGAAAAATATAGATGTTAATAAGTCCAAAATTGGAGATTTAGACAGAGTTATCTTTGAATCAGTGATTATTCCTGATATCAATTTTGATATTCGAGCAGACATGCTAACAAGAGAAGGAGCTTCAAGTCGGTCTATGTCTTACCAAGGACAAGCACAAAATCAAAAAATAAACTCCAAATTATTCAATTATTTAGGGAATTTGAACGACTCAATAACACTACAGGAATTACTGATTAAGAAGCTGAAAAATTGTTGGAGAATTTCCTTATTGGTTTCAATGGAACTAGAATCAAAGAATCAGTCAATAAAGCTATTGAAAGAAGAAAAATGGAAGAGAGTTATCTTAGACTCAAAGAACAGTTCCAAGCTGCAGTCAGTATCTATCAAAATCAAATTGATAAACTGAAGAGAGACAACCCAAATATTAGAATTGATGTTGATACCAAGCTGTTTGATATATTAAGAGACCTTAAGCTTAATGTATACAAAATCCAGGGAGATATTGTCCACTTGGAAAGATTCAGTGAAAGAACTGTAGAAGTACCAGTTCAAGATGCTAGAACCAAACATTTAATGCATCTTCTAACAACCTAATTAAGAAAATTCACCTCAAAGTATCCAAAACTATTAGGATAAATGGATTAAAGACTAACTGAATTCTTCCAACAGGAACTAATTGATGTTCTAGAAGTAGATGAACTGGAGAGAGTAGTTGAAATTGTCAAGTATGTTCCACAGACAGTTAAAGTAGAAAATGTTTATGCCTATTCTAGTGAAAAAAGTAGAAAGGTATAATTCCATCTCAGGATACTGATCAAGGCTCTTCTAGAAGAACTGGAAAAACTCAAAAGGACAACAGGTGCTGTTTTGGAAATTGATGAAGGAATTATTGGAATGATTAATCAAGAAATTATGGGTTTGGTTGATGTTGATGATGTACTTAAAGTTTTTAGAGTGGTTCCTAAAATATTTGAAGTTCCAAAAGTTCTAGAAAAAATAGTTGATAGAATCATTGAGGTACCACAAATTGTTCCCATTGATAAAATAACTGAAAAAATAGTTGAGCTTGAGAGAATTAAGGAAGTTGAGAAAATAGTGAATGTACCCCTTGAAATTCCTGTTATGATTCCTCAAATTGTTGAAAAATTGGTAGAAGTTGAGAAAGTGGTAGAAGTAGTGGTGTAGGTACCAAAAGTTATCGAAAAAATAATTTAAGTTCAAAGAGAGGTTCCTAAAATAGTTGAAGTATAAAAAATAATTGAAAAAATTGTGGAAGTTGAAAGAGTTATTGAAGTTGAGAAAGTGGTCAATCATATTGAACCAGAAATTAAGACAATTGAAGTTGTAACAGAAAAAGTCATTCCAACTGAAAGAGTTGTTGAAAAAATTGTTGAAGTACCAGTAATTGTGGAGAAAATTGTTGAAAAGGTAGTCCAAGTTCCTCAGCTGATTGAAGTTGAAAAAGTTGTCTAAAAAATTGTTCCTTAAGTTGATTATAGAGTGGCAAAAGAAATACTCAATAGTATTGAAGTAAAGCACCAAGTAGTTGACAGAATTATTGAAAAACCAATACCAATTGTTCAAACAGTTGAAAAAATTGTCTAAGTACCTCAAATAGTTGAGAAAGTTGTCACAACAACCAATACTATACGAGAACCTTATGAAGTAGAGGTCATAAGAGAGAAAATAGTCATTCAAGATAGGGTGAGAGAAGTTGAAAAAGTCATTGAAAGACCAATTACTATGACTCAGGAAGTCATCAAAGAAGTGGAAAAATTAATTCAAGTTCCAGTTATTCACGAAAAAATCCAAATAGTACAAGAGATCATTGAAAAGCCAGTTGTTCAAAGGCTGTAAAATACTATAGTTCAAGAAGTTTTTATCAGGGATCCTATTGTTGTTAAAGAACCAAAAATTGTTCAAGTTGAAACTATTGTCAATCACTACCTTGAAGTTCCTAAGCCCATCAAATATGTGGAAGAAAAAATTGTTGAAGTAGTTAGATATGTGGATAGAATTAAAGAAATTAAAGTTCCAATTGAAAAAATCATTGAAAAAATGGTTGAAGTTCCTAAAGTAGTGGAAGTAGAAAAAATTGTGGAAAAAGTGGTTGTTGTACCTAGAGTGATTGAAAAGGTAGTGGAAGTTCCTCAGATTGTCTAAAGAGTGGTCCCAAAGGTGATGTTTTAATAAAAAATCATCGAAGTATAGAAAGTTGTTGAAGTTCCTGTTATCCGAGAAGTTCCCAAAGAAATTGAAGTTACAAGAAATGTCTATGTAGAAACTGAGAAACTTGTTGAAAAAGTTGTAGAGAAATTGGTAACAGTTCCAAAATATGAAGAAAAAGTTATCAATAATGAGGTTATTATAGAAAAGGTTATTGAAGTCATTAAAGAAGTTCCTAGAACCCTAGAAGTTGAGAAAATAGTACATAACTATGTTGAAGTACCTCAGATAGTTGAAGTAGAGCGACAAGTTGTGATTCCCGTCTAAGTGCCAGTTCCAGTCGAAAAAATTGTTGAAAAAATGGTTCCTATGACTGAAATAGTTGAAAAAATCATCCAAATACCACAACAGATAGAAAAAGTAGTGCCAATCAAGGTTGAGGAAGTTAAAATTGAAGAAGTCGTTAGAATTGAAGAAAAAGTAGTTGTTGATACTGAAATAAGATAAGTAGTTAAATAAGTCCCCTATATTAGGGATCAGATCAAAGAAGTTCAGACTGTAGTTGAAAAAGTAGTTCCTGTTCAAAGCATGGTTCAGGAAATTGTAACTGCCCAACAAATTGTTGAAAAGGTAGTTGATAAATCTACTGTTGTTCCTAAGATCTATGAAGTTGAGAGAATTCAAGAAAAAGTTATTGAAGTCCCAAAGATTGTCGAGGTTGAGACTATGATTCCCCAATTAGTGAATGTCAACAGATACATTCAAAACATTGTTGAAAAGATTGTCGAAGTCCCCATTATTGTTGAACAACTTAAGGAAGTAGTCAGGGATAATGATAGAATAGTTGAGGTTAAAAATAAGGTTGAATCTGTCAAGGAAGTAGAAAGGGTAGTGGAAAAGGCAGTTGTCATGGAGAAGTACAAAGAAGTGGTGAGGAACATTAACCACATTGAGAAAGTGTTACAAGTTGTTGATAGGTTTGAACAAACACCAGTAGAAATCATTGCACATGAGGAAAAACTTGTTGAAGTACCCTATATTCTTTAGAAAATTGTGGAAAAAATAGTTGTAATGCCACAAATAGTCGAGGTCCTCAAATATGTTCATGAAGTAGTAGAGGAGGATACTCTGGGTGTTGTTGTTGAAAAAGATGTTGCAACTCATGAACAAAAATACAAGTTGCTTTCGAAGGATTTGAAAGGAAACCTAGATGTTCTCTTAGTAGAATTAAGGAAATTAAAATCAAGCAATCCTAACATCAAAATTCAAATTGAAATCATTGAAAAATTCTTAGCTTAACTTGAACAGTTCATTTTGTTCCCAAGAATAGTTCAAGTTCCAAAAGAAAAAATTGTAGAAAAGGTGGTGGAAAAGGATAAGCTTGTTACTCTTCCCACCCAAGATGAAAGATCACTTAAAATGTAATTAACCTTGTCCCTCCTAGTGGAGCAACTTATTATTGAAATGAAGAGACTCAAGAAAGAACAACCCACTATTAACTTTAATTTGGATGATGATGTCAAATTAATATTCTTTTCAGAGCTGGAATCTGGTTCAAGAATGGTTGGAGAAGATTTCAACAACAAACTGAAGTCATTTTCTGATTCTGTTTATAGGAAATTCCAATCTTTAGGTAATTGGTCATTGGATCACCAAATGATGCTGAATAGCTTCCTGCAAGAAAGATTTTTAATGGCTAATTTGATCAAAAATGCTAATTTTGAAATCGAAAAAGGTAAAAATATTTCTCTCAAAAGAGAAGAAGCTATGAAATTCTTACAGACTCAATGCAATGTGTATGAAACACAACTAAATAAACTAAAATCATCAATTTTCAATATGGGCCTAAGTATGGAGCATAATTCTATGATTGAAAATATTTTCAGAGAAGTTGATTCATTCATGGTTTCAAAGGTGATTAGTTAACCAATTAGGTCTTTAGGAGAACTAGAAATCACTCATGAAAGAACAGCCTCCTTAATCAGAGAAAAAGATGAGGAGATTATTCGTTTGAGAAACAAACTATTAGGTACTGAAAGATAGGTTGTGAGGAGTACTGTATCTGATGCACATACTAAGGCAGTTCAGATGCTGAATGATCAGATTAATCAGTTAAAAAATTAAAACAATTCCTTGAGAAGCTAAAAGGGTTCTAAGGAGCTAGTTGAGAACTATCGAGCTCAAATCTAGCATCTCAACAACAGAATCCTCGAACTAGAGCAAGAAAAGTCTAATTTACAAGCAGAACTCATAAATCTAAAGAAATAAATAGAGGTGAAGTAGAGCTTATACAAGGTAGACTTAAGAAGAACCGGAATAGAAACATCTCCATTAAGTGGACAACATCCACATGATACAAGTAGCCCCATTTACAGTTATCAAGGACCATCTGATATCAGAATGGTAGAATCTGGCTATAGAGAAGGCTCTGAGGTTACTGGAGGAGAAGGACAATCCGCAACTTATGGTATGGGACAACAGGGAAAATCTCTTGCTCAAGAAGAAAGACTTACTCCCGGATAATCAACCTATACACAAAGTGGAAGTTCTATAAGAGGAAGCACAACTCAATATGGTACCCAACCACAACAGTATTCAACACCAAATCAACCTTCAACCTATGGTACAGGAAGTGGTAGTGGAAATTATGGCACAGGTACAGGTACTGGAGGAGGAAATGTTGCTTCTGGCGCTAGTTATGGTACATCAAGTGGTCAGTTTGGAGCAAATCAACCAACTTATGCAGAAAGAACATATGGTCAAACAGGAACATCAGGAACATCAGGAACAACCTATAGAGGAACCACTCAACCATCTACTCAACCTTATCAATCTAGCACTATTAGATCGGGAACCACTCAAGGAACCACTCAAGGAACCACTCAAGGAACCACTCAAGGAACCACTCAAGGAACCACTCAAGGAACCACTCAAGGAACCACTCAAGGAACCACTCAAGGAACCACTCAAGGAACCACTCAAGGAACCACTCAAGGAACCACTCAAGGTGGAACTCAAGGTGGAACTCAGCAAGGTGGAACAACAAGATATACATCATCCTATGGTAGCTCTTCAAGATATGAAAAGAGGGATTGATGATTTAACAGATTCAATTTCACGAATAATAGTTTATAGTAATATCAATTAAATGCAATTATCAAAGAGGAAAAAAGATTTTAAATTTATCAATAGAAGAAAACTTCCTATTTTTTGGTGTAATTTTCTCACGAATGATGCAATTTAGACTCACTGTTGATTAGATATCAATGTATATTAATGTTAAAGAATATAAACTGCAATGAATTAATTCAGACCTTATCATATTCTGTCAGTAGGGATTTATTAA